>ONZH01020885.1:0-15737 GCA_900303285.1 Rhinella marina | reverse complement strand
CGGGGGCGCCGTTCTGGATATAGGTGCGGGTCCCAGCGGTGGGACCCGCACCTATAAGACAATGGGGGCATATCCTAGCGATATGTCCCCATTGTCTAAGATGAGAATACCCCTTTAAATTCTTCCGAGAAGGTATTTGATTAGACATGTCATATCTAACCTCCATCTTACCTGTGGCTTTGGCAATGCATACACTCTTGAAAAGACTCAGAAATTTCCTGGGAAGAAGGTCAAGATTTTCCTATTAAGTCCTGAAACAACCACCATATAAGGCTTTGTGAAGGGTTGACTTATTTGCTCGGGGGGCAATTTCTTAACTTGAGGGAATAACCTGGGTACAAGTTTCTATCCAAGAGTCTGACATAATCCTTGCGCAATTTGAGAAAATGTTTTGTAATCTTGCTCCCACTGTAGGCCTGGAGTACTAAATTTGATGTTTCCCTGTTCCAAATTCTACTTTCTTGTGCTATCTTACAGTTTGGAAGGAATTTTTCATCCAAATTTTTCTCCATTTCCCCTCATATCCTGAGTGAAATGAGACAAGAGTCTCAGCCACAGCCATAGTGTTCATCTGGCCAGGAGGGCATGATCCCTCACTGGCTACAACTTTCCAGAGGAAATTATTGAACATACAGTCCAGCCAGATCTTCTCGGTCAAGAAGGCCTACATCATCCACACCAGAGATGTTTCAGTTCACAGCCTGGAATTTGACGATTCAGGACTGAAGAAGGACTTGTAAGATGTGGTGGTGGAAACTTTGCAGAATCCTGACCTGTCTGAAATTTTGCTTTTTTTTTTTTACAGGAAGGTTTCCAGTTTAGGTTGCATTTCATGGCTGCCACTGCTTGCATAGATGCCTTTGTGCATTCGTGCATTTTTTAACTTTCTTTATTCAATTTAAATTAATCGTTAAGCCACCTATTCCAGCCTGGGATCAGGTTGTTCTCTTCAAGACCCTGGTTGAACCTCTTATAGCAGCACCACTAAGGTTTGTATCTTGGAAGGTTTATTTCTGTTTGCAATTGCATCAGCCAAGAAGGTGTCAGACTTTGCAAGGGCCATATCTGAAAGTACATCAAGAAGACTCGATTTTAAGGTTGATGCCCTATATCCTACTAAAGCTCTCATCTGACATGAATGTAAGTTAAGAAATTCATCCATCAGAATCCTCAATCAGCTGAACAAGGCAAGCTTCATCTACTGGTCATTGGAGAACCAGGTTCCTTCAGGTCGGCTAACCAGCTGTTTATAGAGAAGTATAAAAGCCAGCAAGCCTACACTGCTTGGATTAAGAATACTGCTTCTGGAGTTCAAGTACTCCAGTTACCAGGTGGAGTTACAACATACTTAACTCTATCCACTTCGTTGCTTGGGCAGAGAAGAAGAAAAAAAAAGCATTGGATCAAATATGAAGAGCATCTACATGGTCTTCTCCATGCATCTTTACAAAACAATATAAGCTTGATGTATCTGGTGCTATCATGATTCAGCATTTGACAGACAAGTGATTATTAAGGCTGCAATTTGGACCCCCCCCCCCTTGTTTAATACTGCTTTACAAATCCCTTTGTGTTGTGCTGCCTGAAGGACGAAAAGGAATGTCTAAATTTGCTTACCGAAATTTATCTTTCCTTGAGTCCAAAGGCAGCACAAGTATCCCTCCCTGAAAAAGACATTGCTTGGTAAAAACACATCTACCTAGTGGATGTGCACTCCATTATAGCCCCTTCCCGCCCGATGACGTGTATACTCGTCATGGAGCACTGCTATTTAGCGCACCATGACGAGTATACACGTCATGGCATTAAACTGTCACCATGTCTGCTGACATGGTGACAGCGCTGAGACCCCGGCTGTTACTTACAGCCAGGGGTCTCAGCTAACCAGCCTGGGACCAATGGGGGCGGTCCCGGGCCAGACTAGCCAATCACAGGATACGCGTGCTGGCTGAAAGGATCTGATCCCTGAGTCGTTTAACCCCTTCCATGCCGCGGTCCGTAGGGACCACAGTATGGAAAGGGTTAACAGGGAGGGAGACCGATGGTGTGGGGAGGAGAGAGGGAGGGAGCTGTGGCAGCGTCCCGATGGTTACCAAGGGAATCATACGCTTTCGTCCGGCTTGCCATGGTAGAGGTAAGCCTGATCAAGCTCCTGGTAAAGTCAGGAGCCTGAACAGGCTTACTATGAATGAAAATACACTGCAGTACACTATACAGTGTACTGCAGTGTATTGTAAAACACCAGACCCACTGGATCTTCAAGAACCAAGTGGCTCTGAGTCAAAAAAGTTTTTAAAAAAAAGTAAAAAAAAGTGTAAAAAAAATAAAAATGTTTAAAAAAAGTTTAAAAAAATCTCATTTTTCCCCCATATAAGCACATTTTCATTGATTAAAAATGAAGAAAATAAAATACCTTAACATATTAGGTATCGCCGCGTCCGTAAAAACCCACTCTATAAAAATATCACATGACCCAACCCCTCAGGTGAACGCCGTAAAAAAAAAAAATAAAAACAGGGTCAAAAAAAAGCCATTTTTTGTCACTTTACATCACAAAAAGTGTAATACCAAGTGATCAAAAAGGCGTATGCTCCTCAAACTAGTACCAATCTAACCGTCACCTCTTCCCGCAAAAAATGAGCCCCTACCTGAGACAATTGCCCAAAAAATAAAAAAAACTACAGCTCTCAGACAATGGAGACACTAAAACATGATTTTTTTTGTTTCAAAAATGATATTATTGTGTAAAACTTAAATAAATAAAAAAAACTATACATGTTAGGTATTGCCACGTCCTTAACAACCTGCTCTACAAAAATATCACATTAGTTAACCCCTCAGGTGAACACAGTAAAAAAAAAAAAAAAACTGAGCCAGAACAGCCATTTTTGTTTACCTTGCCTAACAAAAAGTGTAATATAAAGTGATCAAAAATCATATGTACCCCAAAATAGTATCAATAACACTGTCACCTTATCCCTTAGTTTCCAAAATATGGGCACTTTTTGGTTGTTTCTACTGTAGTGGTACATCAAGGGGGCTTCAAATGGGACATGGTGTCTAAAAACCAGTCCAGCAAAATTCGCCCTCCAAAAACCATCTGGCGCACCTTTCCTTCTGCGCTTGGCCATGCACCCATACAGTAGTTTACAATCACATGTGGGGTGTTTCTGTAAATCGCAGAATCAGGGTAATAGTTTTTGAGGTTTTTTTTGCTATTAACCCTTGATGTGTTACAGGAAAAAATGGATTAAAATGGAAAATCTGCAAAGAAAAGTGAAATTTTGAAATGTCATCTCCATTTTCTTTTAAATCTTGTGGAATACATAAAGGGTTAACAACGTTTGTAAAATTTGTTTTGAAAACCTTGAGGGGTGTAGTTTCTAAAATGGGATAATTTATGGTGGTTTCTATTATGTTAGCCCCACAAAGTGACTTCAGAACTGAACTGGTGCTTAAAAAAAGGTTTTGGAAAATTTCTTAAAAATTTTAAGAATTGCTTCTAAAATTCCAAGCCTTCTAACATCCCCAAAAAATAAAATTACATCTACAAAATGATGGCAACATAAAGTAGACATATGGGAAATGTAAAGTAATAACTATTTTGTGAGGGATCACTATCTGCCTTAAAGGGGTTGTCCGAGTTATTTTTTTGTTCTTTATATGTTTCTAACTTGTCAGGTATAACAACTTTCCCATATACTTTGTGTTTCTAAAGCTGCTGGTTTCTCAGAGTTGACTGAGGGTCACATGATCTGTGATGTCACCTTATCTCTCTGCTCTGTGATGTTTCGTTCACAAGCCTCAGAGTTCAGATAACAGTCTGTACACGAGACGTCACTGGCCACACCCCCTTCCTTTGCCGGGCTTCTGCTATCTGCTCTCCCTGGTTTCCTTCAGATAAAACATTAACCCCTTCAGCCAGAACACACTGAGGGCTCAAGGCTTTAGAACAAACAGTAGCTGCAGCAGTGAGAGGAGACAAATGCTGGGCACAAGAGCTGTAGAGGAATTGTATTGTACAAGAACAGGTAGGGAGAATTTCCTGTGTGTATCAGCATTGTCATTGTACAGCTGGGACTTGTAGTCCTACACATACAACATGCTGCTGAGTATTCCAGCAGGCAGACATGTCACTCAGCACTTGTATTCATTCCCTTTGCAGAGAGGGGGGTAGAAGGGGGAGGGGCTGAGATTGTTGTTATTGCATGTAAACAAAGACCAGAAGAGAACCAGGGAAATTAGGAAATATGGATTTTTTTGCCTAAAACTTGCTTAACTTAGTTACATATTGCTGCCCATCAGGTTTACAGTGCTATTTTTTTTTTTCATAACTCGGACAACCCCTTTAATAGCAGAGAAATTCAAAGTTTGAAAATTATAAATTTTTCCAAATTTTCTGTAAATTTAGGATTTTTTTTTATAAATAAAGGTGATTTATATTGACTCAAATTTACCACTGTCGTGGAGTACAATGTGTCACGAAAAAACAATCTTGGAATCAGTCGAATCGGTGAAAGAATCCCAAAGTTATGAATTAATAAAGTGACACATGGCAGATTTAAAAAATGTGGCTTCGGCATTAAGTGTAAAAGTAGCTTTAGCCTTAAGGGGTTAAACCAGGTGGAGTTACAACATACTTAAGGCCGCTTTCACACGAGCGGGAGACTCGCATGTCTCCCGCAACGCATCTACAGGGCTGGACTCGGCACGGACAGGGATCGCATATAATGCTATGCGATCCCTGTCAGTGCGGAGTCCAGCCCTGTAGATCAGTTGCGGGAGACATGCGAGTCTCCCGCTCGTGTGAAAGGGGCCTAACTCTGTCCACTTCGTTGCTTGGGCAGAGAAGAAGAAAAAAAAAGCATTGGATCAAATATGAAGAGCATCTACATGGTCTTCTCCAAGCATCTTTACAAAACAATATAAGTTTGATGTATCTGGTGCTATCATGATTCAGCATTTGACAGACAAATGATTATTAAGGCTGCAATTTGGACCCCCCCCTTGTTTAATACTGCTTTACAAATCCCTTTGTGTTGTGCTGCCTGAAGGACGATAAGGAATGTCTAAATTTGCTTACCGAAATTTATCTTTTCTTGAGTCCAAAGGCAGCAGAAGTATCCCTCCCTGAAAAAGACATTGCTTGGTAAAAACACATCTACCTAGTGGATGTGCACTCCTTTATAGGGGCTTAATTAGTCTGATTTACTAATGATTATTTTCTGTCCTAGACGGGAGGAGCAAGACATTAACCCTTTGTGTTGTGCTGCCTTTGGACTCAAGGAAAGATACATTTCGGTAAGCAAATTTAGACAATTGTGTGACAATGTAAAAATAATTTATATGGCATAATAACTCAGATATAGGTCATTTGGGTTTCTCAAACAAGAATAATGGATGTTGTTTGTCACTCTTCTAACAGGTTTTTGGTCTTTGTTTTATTTATATGCTGCATATCTGAGGCCACTTTCACAGGGCAGTGATCTGAATCAGTATCTGCATACCAAAGAGTGGCCTAAATGCTTATAATCACACCATATACCACATCAAATAGATAAATCACATGCAAAACTGTTTGAACCACAAGAATGTTTACATTGAATAAATGAAATCAGTGTGTCTGTCATTACACTATGATTCCCTCAGTGAAGAAAACATAAAGTTAATGACAGATTCACTTGAAATACTTTTTACAATATTTTAAGTACATGAAATAACCAATAAATGCTAATAAGATATAAAATATTTTACTTTTTAAAATAAGCTAATTCAATAATTTTTAATAAATTTATAGTATGTAAAAAGTCACCTGAAAGGCATGTGATGTGTTGCTGCTGCAAGAAGCCTTCTAGCCAAAATACACAGTCCAAAGGAAAGTGTTACCAAAAAAGAGTCTTCGTCAGTGCCTAATTTCTGAAATACACGATGAGAAACAGGGACCAGTATTAAACAGCTGCATATGAATATATATATATATATATATATTCTGTGTCAGTATAGAGTGCTAGTCTAGTATTATATTTGTTATATGCAAAATAACACACACCAACCAATAATGTAGAGATTTTTATTTACTTTTAACAGTCCAATTACATGTTACAAATGTACATAATACAATTCAGCCACATTGGGTGTCAGTATATGCCTCAATTTTTGCATGACATTTAAAATAGCTATTGATTATCTGCTGAGCTGTGTATCTAATCCCATCATGTGTGATACTGTCTGCAGAGCTGTGTATCTAATCCTATTCTGGGTGACAGTGTCTGCTAAACTGCGTATCTAATCTAATGCCTGCTCATTTGTGTATATAATCATATCATGTGTGATACTGTTTGCAGAGTTGTGTATCTAATCCTATCAGGTGTGATACTGCTCGCTTAGCTGTGTATCTAATCCTATCAAGTGTGATACTGTCTGCTGAGCTGTGTATCTAATCCTATCTGTGTGATACTGTCTGCTAAGCTGTGTATCTAATCCTATTCTGGGTGACAGTGTCTGCTAAACTGTGCATCTAATCCTATCATGTGTGATACTGTCTGCTAAACTGTGTATCTAATCCTATCACGTGTGGTACTGTCTGCTGAGCTGTGTATCTAACCCTATCCTGTGTGATACTGTCTGCTGAGCTGTGTATCTAATCCTACCTTGTGTGATACTGTCTGCTGAGCTGTGTATATAACCCTAACCTGTGTGATACTGACTGCTGAGCTGTGTATCTAATCCTACCTTGTGTGATACTGTCTATGAAGCTACGTATTGTGTTTATCTCTATAGAGTGTGATACAGATAGAGATAAGGAGCTCTCCTTTGTGTAAATACTGTACACTCAGCCACTGCTCAGATAAGAGAGGTGGGGGAGGTGCTCATGTATTTCAGTCCCTGTATTTCCTTGTTTGTGGATGAACCCTGATTACAAGTAAAGTAAGTTAACCCTTTCAGCCCCGGAGTTTTTTTCGGTTTTGCGTTTTCGTTTTGCGCTCCCTGTGTTGATATAGCCATAACTTTTTTAGTTTTCTGTTCACATAGCTGTATGAGGGCTTGTTTTTTGAAGGACAAGTTGTACTTTCCAACGCCACCATTTAATATTGCATATGGTGTAGTGGTAAGCGGGAAAAAATTCCAAATCGGGTGTAATTGCAAAAAAACTGCAATTCCGCCACAGTTTTACGTTTTTTTTATTTACGGCGTTTGATGTGTGTTAAAACTGACCAATTACTTTCATTCTACTGGTCAGTACGAATCCGGCGATACCTAATATGTATGCATTTTGATAAAAAAATGATAAAGTTGGACTTTTTTTTTTTTCATTTCTTGACCCCTATAACTTTTTGGTATTTATGTGTACGGAGCTGTATGGGGGCTCATTTTTTGCGGGGCGATCTGAACTTTTTATCGATACCATTCTGGGGTGTGTATGACTTTTTGATTGCTTTTTATTTAAATTTTTTTTAAAGCGACAAAAAATGGCGAATCGGCCATTTTGACGCTTTTTTCCGTTTCGCTTTTTTCTGTATGGGAAATATTTTTTTTTGTTTTTATAATATGGGCATTTTCGCACATGGCGATACCCATGATGTGTATTTTTTATTTTTTTAATACTTTTATTTTTATTTTCGTGAAAGGGGGGTGATTTGAACTTTTATGTTTTTTTTTTTTTTTAAACTTTATTTTATTTTATTTTTTTACACTTTTTTTATAGTTCCCATAGGGAACTATAAGAAGCAAGCATTTGATTGCTTATATCATAGACTCCAATGCACTTAGATTGGAGTCTATGATGATTTTTACTGCTTTCCTATGGAGCCCTATTACAGACAAGGGCTCCATAGGAAAGCCTATGCAGCAGCCTCCTGTCATTTACTATGACAGGGGCTGCTGCAGGCACGCTCTGGCTCCTCCGATCGCCACACGGGGGAGCCGGAGCAACCCCGGAAGCGTACGCTTCCGGTGTTTGCCGCCTTCGGGTGCCGGTCGTGGATGTTAGCCACGGGTGCCTGTTAGTTGGATATGCAGGTCACCCGCAGCCATCACGCCCGCTCCGTGCAGTAGCGGGCGCCATCTTTAAAGTCATGGCCAGCGCCGTACATGTACGGCGCTGGTTGTGAAGGGGTTAAATTAAGCCCATTCATGTTGCTATTGGAAAACATGACACAAAACATGTTTATTGTCTTTAGTCTCAGAGGCGGAGCTTATTTTTAGGAAAAAAAATTCCACAGAGCAGTACATGCCACTGGTTTTGTCCCCCTTACATTTTATTTTTTAATTATTTTGGCGGTTTGGACTTTCTCCCAGTGGCAGACCCAGGTCTATGGACCTTTAGAAAAAAATGCTTGAGTACTCCTGATTCAGGGTTTAATTTTAGCAAACTTCAGTTATGGGTTTAATGCAGAAAATAACAATTGCACCATTTTTATTTACAACATATCCCAATCCTAATGAATTACCATCGTGCAGCTGTAGTCCAGAACCACAGCATGGATCTAGGGCTGCTCTTTACTCTTCCATGGATAACATGAAAACCTTTAGGGCCCTTGCAGACGAGTGGGAGACATGTGCGTCTCCCGCAATGCATCTACTGGCCTGGACTCCCGGCACTGACAGGGATTGCATAGCATTATATTGATTTTTGATGCTATGTAACCCTTACAGTACTGGAATGTATTCGATAACAGCGACACACACATCAGTCAGACCGTTGCCCCTAGTTACAGCCACCGCGGTCATGTAGTAGTGGAGGCCGGCTTGCTGTTGTTCAAACCCGCTCTGAGGTATCTACTGTATTGTAAATGCACATTGCATGAGCATGCGGAGACACATATTAGGGTACTTTCACATCTGCGTTTTACATACAGACCTTATAAACAGATCCTGCTCCATAGAGATGAATTGATATTGGAAGAGAATCCGTTTCTCTGCGTTTTGGAAGCGTGGATAAAACTGCTACAACCCTAAGATGTGTCTGCTCATGCTCATACAATGTGCATTCACAATACAGCAGTTACCTCAGAACAGGTTAGAACAAGAGCAAGCCGGACACTACTACTACATGGCCACGGTGGTCGTAACTAGGGGCAACGGCCTGACTGATGTGTGTGGGACAATGGAAATACAAATAGGCAAATCTTCTAAATAAATACATTCTGTTAGTAATAATATTAGTATTGCTATATCGAACTATACAAAGTACATTTGTGAGATGGGAATACCCCTTTAAGTATCCAATCAATCAATTCCTGCTTAGTCCTTGGCTTTATTTCAGACCTTATAAATCTTTTTAGTTGGGCCTAGACCAACTCAATTGGATTCATGTCTGGTGATCTGCGTAGAAAACAAGATGATCGTCTCAGGACAATATTCCCAAACCCTCCCATACTATGCTTCAGACAACCTCCAATACTTAAAGGGGTTGTCCGGGTTCACAGCTGAACCTGGACATACCCCTAATTTCACCCAGGCAGCCTGCCTGACTAGGGCATCGGAGCATCTCATGCTCCGATGCCCTCCCTTGCCCTGCGCTGGATCGCTCAGGGCAAGGGTTTTTTGTTTAAATTATACACACTGCTAGACGGAGGCTTCCACCCGGCAGTGTGTTCGGTGAAGTCACCTGCTCTAATGGTCCAGCTTTAGCACTGCCCTAGACTTTTTGCTGGCTAGAGCAGCGCAAAAGCCCACCCATCAGTGCCGGTGACGTCACCGGGCTCACTGCTGGGTGGAAGTCTCAGCCCGGCAGAGCATGGTACGTTACCGGAACCGGGCTAATTACCTTTGCCCTGTACTAATTAGCGCAAGGCAAAGGAGGGAATCGGAGCATGAGATGCTCCGATGCCCTAGTCAGGCGGGCTGCCTGGGTGAAATTAAGGGTATGTCCGAGTTCAGCTCTGAACCCGGACAACCCCTTTAAGAAATCTGATGATCAGGAGCTCACTACCATCCAGTATATAGAAAGGAACCTTTCCCTGCAATGTGAGGAGCTGCAAAACCTGTCCACACATACTGACCACAGACAGGATACATATCCCCAACAAAAGGGAGGACTATAAGATTCCTGGAACATTCTCATGTTCTGCATCCAATGTGGTGTACCTCATTATGTGCACAAAATGCCCCATTCAGGCTCTTTATGTGGGGGAAACAGGGCAGACCCTCACCGTCACACTATAAAGGAGGAAAAGACAACGTTCCCTGTTGCCAAATATTTTTGTGATCCTGGCCATAACATTAGAAACCTCCAAATATTGATATTAAAGGGTAATTTCAAATCCAAAAGAGATAGAAGAGTTTGGGAATACAAATTGATGACTGTCTTTGACACACTCAACACTGGACTGAATTTGTCTCAAGGTTTTATGGCTACAACATCTAAGGAGAAAGAGGGGTCGTCTCCACTCTAAACTCACAGACTTAACAGATTTTTACACAGCTTATCTGTAAACTAATTAAGGACTCTTTCTCCAAGACCATACTTCTGTTTGTTGGTGTATTGCAATTTATTCCTCCACCTCTCTGTTCTTTCCTGCTTATATCCATGTTTCTTTAGAGATTTTTTCATTCCTGGCCTTGAAGAAGGGACCTTAGTCTTGAAAGCTTGCCACTTTATAACATCATGTATTTAAGGCTACTTTCACACTAGTGTTTTTTTCCGGTATTGAGTTCCATCATAGGGGCTCAATACCAGAAAAAACTCTTCAGTTTTGTCCCCATTCATTGTCAAAGGGGACAAAACTGAACTGAAGAGAATGGAGGCTCCTAAAAGCATTCCGTTAAGTTCTGTTGCGTCTCCAGACCGTAGAGCAAACCACAACATGCTGCGGTTTGCTTTCCGTCCTGGGGATCCGCACCAAGACGGACCCGTCATGACCCCCAATGCAAGTCAATGGGGACAGATCAGTTCTGTGTGACACAATAGAAAACGGATCCGTCCTCCATTGACTTTCAATGGAGTTCATGACGGATCCGTCCCAACCAACCTTTTGCCACATTTCAGGCTTCAAACAAAAAGATATAACATTTTAAATGTTTGGTGAAGAATCAACAACAAGTGGGTCACAATTGTGAAGGGGAATGAAATTTATTGGATCATTTAAACTTTTTTTGTAATAATAAAACTGAAAAGTGGGGCGTGCAAAATTATTCGGCCCCCTTGCATTAATACTTTGTTGCGACACCTTTTGCTACGATTACAGCTGCAAGTCACTTGGGGTATGTCTCTGTCAGTTTTGCACATCTAGAGACTGAAATTCTTGCCCATTCTTCCTTGAAAAACAGCTCGAGCTCTTTGAGGTTGGATGGAGAGTGTTTGTGAACAGCAGTTTTCAGCTCTTTCCACATATTCTCAATTGGATTCAGGTCTGGACTTTGACTTGGCCATTCTAAGACCTGGATACATTTATTTTTAACCATTCCATTGTAGATTTTGCTTTATGTTTGGGATCATTGTCTTGTTGTTAGATAAATCTCCGTCCTAGTCTCAGGTCTTTTGCAGACTCCAACAGGTTTTCATCCAGAATGGTCCTGTATTTGGCTCCATCCATCTTCCCATCAATTTTAACCATCTTCCCTGTCCCTGCTGATGAAAAGCAGGCCCAAACCATGATGCTGCCACCACCATGTTTGACAGTGGGGATGGTGTGTTCAGGGTGATGAGCTGTGTTGCTTTTACGCCAAACATATCGTTATGCATTGTTTCCAAAAAGTTTGATTTTGGTTTCATCTGACCAGAGCACCTTCTTCCACATGTTTGGTGTGTCTCCCAGGTGGCTTGTGGCAAACTGTAAACGAGACTTTTTATGGATATCTTTGAGAAATGGCTTTCTTCTTGCCACTCTTCCATAAAGGCCAGATTTGTGAAGTCATCAACTGATTGTTGTCCTATGGACCAACTCTCCCACCTCAGCTGTAGATCTCTGCAGTTCATCCAGAGTGATCATGGGACTCTTGGCTGCATCTCTGATCAGTCTTCTCCTTGTTTGAGATGAAAGTTTAGAGGGACGGCCGGGTCTTGGTAGATTTGCAGTGGTCTGATACTCCTTCCATTTCAATATGATCACTTGCACGGTGCTCCTTGGGATGTTTAAAGCTTGGGAAATCTTTTGGTATCAAAATCCAGCTTTAAACTTCTCCACAACAGTATCACGGACCTGCCTGGTGTGTTCCTTGGTCTTCATGATGCAGAACCCTGAGACTATCACAGAGCAGGTGCATTTATACGGAGACTTGATTACACACAGGTGGATTCTATTTATCTTCATCAGTTATTTAGGACAACATTGGATCATTCAGAGATCCTCAATGAACTTCTGGAGTGAGTTTTCTGAACTGAAAGTAAATGGGCCAAATAATTTTTTATTTTTAATTTTTTTATTTTTGTTGTAACACAGTATGTAACATACATTTCGTGCATTTCTAAAGAAAAGTATTCAGCATTCGAGTAACATGTTAAAATACAATAACATTGTCATCATTAAAGAAAACAGTAAACCCATTGTCTTCATGTGTATTTCTGTCTAGGCTATACAACCCCCCAATTATCATAGGAGAGATTTATAATTCTGCTCATGAGATCCCTTGACGAAGCTGGCCCAAAGACCCTTTCAAATCCTCTGTATAGTACCAGGTGGTGTGCAGGAAAGGAGTCATAACCACTGATATTTCATCTTGTGTCAAGGCTGTGATAATAAATTGCTTCCACCTCTTAAAGAAGCGTTTGGTAATGGTTTGTTTTTTGCACTCTGCTTCTAACCTCTCTAAATACATATAGTGACGTAGTTGTGTAATTACCTCTATAGTGGAAGGCAAACTAGGCGATAACCAATGTTGTAACAATGCCCGTTTAGCTGCCAGCAAGGTTATATGTACTAAGGCTGGAAACATGGCTCCCCTGTCGGACGCTGAACCCATAGGAGCTGGGGAGTGAAATAACAATGTCAATGGCGAGAACTGGAGGGGTTTTGGCCACAACTTTCGTATTAGTGTAAGTACATCTTTCCAAAAGATCTGTACTGCTGGGCATGCCCAGATGCAATGATATAGGTCCACTAGATCTTTTTGGCATTTTGGGCACTGCGTTATTCTGCCAGGCTTGGAATCCGATCTTGGGACTGAAAAAGCATATATAGCTGCATGAGCCAGCCTAAATTGTGTACCCCTCCAGATCTCATTGACTATATGCTTCCTCACTAACTGTAGTCCCTCCAACATTCTGGCTGAGGTGTCAGGTGTTTTTAAAATACCTTCCCAATAGGAGAAAATCATGGGTTTGGGCATCTCTGTGTGCTGTGTCTTAAGTGACTTGTAAAGGCCTGAGATGGAGTTTCGAGAGCCCTGTTTCGAGGGCCAAATAATTTTGCACACCCAACTTTTCAGTTTTATCATTATAAAAAGAGTTTAAATGATCCAATAAATTTCGTTCCACTTCACAATTGTGACCCACTTGTTGTTGATTCTTCACCAAAAATGTAAAATGTTATATCTTTTTGTTTGAAGCCTGAAATGTGGCAAAAGGTTGAAAAGTTCCAGTGGGCCGAATACTTTTCCAAGGCACTGTATCAGTAACGGAAGCGTTATTGCTGAACCCTGCCAGATCCAGCAATAACGTCAGTGTGAAAGAAGCCTAAGGCTACTTTCACATTAGCAGCAGTGGATTCCGGCAGTCTGTTCTGGTGGGTGAACAGCCTGCCAGATCCGTGCTGCCGCTGGTGCACGTGTGGGGCCGGAACTACGCTCCTGCCCTATTCACTGTAATGGGGGCAGGCTGTGGATCCGGCTGCAGCACGGCAAGTTTGACATGAACGCATAGCACCCACACTGAATCCTGACCCGTTCATTTCAATGGCTCTGTGTACATGAGTGTTTTTTTTCACGCATCAGTTCTGCTTTGCATGAAACACGCAGCATGTTCTATATTCTGTGTTTTTCACGCAGCCCCGGGTCCATAGAAGTGAATGGGACTTCAGTGAAAAACGCATAGCATCCTGAAGCAAGTGCAAGTGCAATGCGTTTTTCACTGATGGTTGCTAAGAGATGTTGTTTGTAAACCTTCAGTTTTTTATCACAAGCGTGAAAAACATGAAAACGCATCGCACCCGCGGGAAAAAGCTGGACAGCTAAACACAATCGCAGACAAAACTGACTGAACTTGCTTGTAAAATGGTGCGTGTTTTCCTGAACACACCCTGAACGCATCTGGACCTAATCTGTCACGCTCGTATGAAAGTGGCCTAAGTAAACAGGCCTCATATTTACTGCTTACCTCAACGCTTCAGTCTACATTCCCTGTATCTTTATTACCTGACTATTCACCCTTGTATCCAGCTGTTCTTTTATTAGTCCCTGATTAAGGTAAATACAGTCCCTTCTCTATTGTTCTAACCTAGACATGTAAATGTAAGGCTTTACTTCTTCTGAGACATTAGTCTTCATCCAAAATGCAAACTTCCTAAGTGCACAAACTCATATTATACCAGAATTTTAACTAATGAAATATACACTGCAATGTTTTTGCTTCCCACAAATATCACCTCTATTTTCCTGCACTGCCTAAAACACCCTAAATCCCTGCACCAGCAAAGAACTTCTAATCTCTCCCACCATCTGACCACCTGCTCAGATCTATTCTGGAGAGCAGAGTTAGTGCAGAGATGTTGGACCATGAAAATGGAGATAGTGCGGGAGATGATGACAAAAGAAAGCAGAGTTAGTGCAGAGAAGTTGGACCATGAAAATGGAGATAGTGCGGGAGATGATGACAAAAGCAAGCAGAGCTAGTGCAGAGATGTTGGACCATGAAAATGGAGATAGTGCGGGAGATGATGACAAAAGCAAGCAGAGCTAGTGCAGAGATGTTGGACCATGAAAATGGAGATAGTGCGGGAGATGAATGACAAAAAGGCAAGCAGAGTTAGTGCAGAGATGTTGGACCATTGAAAATGGAGATAGTGCGGGAGATGATGGCAAAAGCAAGCAGAGTTAGTGCAGAGATGTTGGACCATGAAAATGGAGATAGTGGCGGGAGATGATGACAAAAGCAAGCAGAGCTAGTGCAGAGATGTTGGACCATGAAAATGGAGATAGTGCGGGAGATGATGACAAAAGCAAGCAGAGCTAGTGCAGAGATGTTGGACCATGAAAATGGAGATAGTGCGGGAGATGATGACAAAAGCAAGCAGAGTTAGTGCAGAGATGTTGGACCATGAAAATGGAGATAGTGCGAGAGATGATGACAAAGCAAGCAGAGTTAGTGCAGAGATGTTGGACCATGAAAATGGAGATAGTGCGGGAGATGATGACAAAAGCAAGCAGAAAGCTAGTGCAAAAGAGAAGTTGAGACCATGAAAATGGAGATAGTGCGGGAGATGATGACAAAAAGCAAGCAGAGTTAGTGCAGAGATGTTGGACCATGAAAATGGAGATAGTGCGGGAGATGATGACAAAAGCAAGCAGATGATAGTGCAGAGATGTTGGACCATGAAGAATGGAGATAGTGCGGGAGATGATGACAAAAGCAAGCAGAGAGCTAGTGCAGAGAAGTTGGACCATGAAAATGCAGAGATAGTGCGGGAGATGATGACAAAAAGCAAGCAGAGCTATGGTGCAGAGAAGTTGGACCATGAAAATGGAGATAGTGCGGGGAAATGATGACAAAAGCAAGCAGAGCTAGTGCAGAGATGTTGGACCATGAAAATGGAGATAGTGCGGGAGATGATGACAAAAGCAAGCAGAGTTAGTGCAGAGAT